>JAIFKI010000019.1:30503234-30548234 GCA_025389145.1 Misgurnus mizolepis
GGGCGTATCTTAGATAGGCAAGGTAAGTGTATAGGGCAATTGTTCTGGGCTCGTGGCTTTGGACGTACAGGTAAGTGTATTGGGCGATTACACTGGGCTCTTAGCTTTGGATGTACAGGTGAGTGTATTGGGCGATTACACTGGGCTCGTGGCTTTGGGCGTACAGAGGCAAGGTAAATACACTGGGCTCTTGGCGTATCTTAGATAGGCAAGGTAAGTGTATTGGGCGATTACACTGGGCTCTTAGCTTTGGATGTACAGGTGAGTGTATTGGGCGATTACACTGGGCTCTTAGCTTTGGATGTACAGGTGAGTGTATTGGGCGATTACACTGGGCTCGTGGCTTTGGACGTATAGCCTAGGGCAATTACTCTGGGCTCGTGGCTTTGGACATGCAGGGGAGTACACAGGAGAAGTAACTGTAACTTTAGACAGACGCTTCTCAGCAACCCAGAGGCTATGAGCACTGTAAGATGATTCACAGGACACTCATCCCAAATGTAAAATTGGTCTAGATTCAGAACATAGAAATGCCTCAGTTAACTTCTCTTTGTAATGGTGCAGATTGTATTTCCCTGAACATTAATCTGGAGGTCATTGGTCTTCTCATGACATGCTGGCCAGCTTACATTTACAGAAAGATGCTGAGTGTGTTTTTATTGTCACTTGATCTGAGCATTTACAGTCATCTTTATTTTAGAAATGAGTTTTCTGCCCCCGCTCTTAAACATTGGCCTTACCCTCAAGGAAAGTCGTGACTGTATTTCATCCTCTAATCAATACGGCACATTTATCTTAAACCACTGAAGCAATGACGAGGTGAACTTCACAGCAGGTACAGTATATGAATGCTCTCTAAATGAAAGATGATCGGTTATGTAAGAGCGAGACTGAATGCTGAACATCTTTATTCCAGCAGAAACCGAACAAATGACTTCTATTAATCATATTTCTTTTCAGGACGGTTTTGTATTTTTCATTTTTTTTAGTATGGACCTGCAAAACATAACTGTAACATCAATAGTTGAACTTCAGTCTAAACGTTAGCATATAGCATTAACTAGCATATAGCGCTAACTCGACAGTCACAACTTTGTTTTTAACATTGTAACATTGTAATTAATGCAGGGTTGCTGCAGGTTTCACCAAGTCAAATTTAATACTTTTTAAGACCTTTTTAAGACCATTATGAGTGAAATTTAAGACCAACGCGACACAATGATCTAAGAAATTCTCAAAACATTATATTTTTTATTTTTATTATATAATTTTTTTTTGACAAATAAAATCCACTAATATGGGAAGATCAGTATGGTCAGCTGCTGATATGTGCCTTGTTAACATGTTTTCCACTTTTCCACCCATACGTTATATGCATAAATATGCACTATACCGCCATCGCATTTATTCACCTCTCTAATTACACAATAATTAAATGAAAATGAAATTTACCATTACAAGGCTGTTTGTGGTTTGTTGTGTGTTGCTAACAAGGCCGTTTCTAAATCCGAAGGCTGTAGCCTCCAGAGGTCGCATTTGTAGGCTGCATATGTCATCAAGATTAACAGATTAAAGTCAATGGGGTAAACGCGCATGGAGCAGTGAGGTAAACAAAAGCTTCCTTAGTGAAAACTGTGCAACACTAAAGTTGACTCGTTGTTGGTGGCTCGGGATTCGACCGACTTACTGTTTAAGTTGATTTTCAATAAAGCAGTGTTGATTTTTTCGCTTCTGGGTCCTCTGTTTCAGAACCTGGCAAATGCTCAGGTAAGCCACGGGCTAGTTGGTTAAATTAACACAGAAAAGATTTTTGCTTTTATAAAACTGCATTTAAGGTTTGTTTCTCGCCAAACCTAACATTATACAGTCAGATCCCAACACCTGAAATATAGCTTATGGCATGAATTGCGTGGATTATAATAGCCTACATTTGTATCCTCTTTAAAAAATAATGATTAAAAACTGGATTGAAGTGCGATTCAGTGACGCGCGAAGTGCAGAACTTTTCCTTTTAGAAGCCCGCCGATCAAACACTTTCTTCATCCGTCACTGATTAGTTCTACAGCATTTTAAATTACTATTTTATTTTTTGAGGACAACGGTTTTTGGGTATAAACAGAGGTAAGAAATTTAAGACTAGGGTTAATTAAATTTAAGACCTAGGATGAAAATCTGGCCGTTTTTAAGACTTTTTATGGCCTTAAATTTTTTAAGACTCCGCGGGAACCCTGTAATGTTGGGGCGTACATCTCGACTGCTTTCCAGTGATCGTTCTGTTAATCTTGGTGTCTATACTTGTCATTGAAGAAGAAGAGATTATACAACTTTATTGAAGATATCATCACACTGAATGAATCATCCGAAATCTTTGCAGCAGTACAAACACCGGCTTCATTCGAATGAATGCTTCAGTTTATTAAGTTCGGCTTATTCAGCAGTTTAACTCAGGCTTCAGTCACAGCACATACAGCATAACTGGATTACTACATGTAAAAAAATAAAACATGACTCAAAAAACAAAAAAGCACACTTTTATTTCATACAAAAGGTTTGTGTGTCTATGAAAGTTCAGACTAAAGTTTTTAGGATAACGATTATAACCTTGGTAGGTCAGTCCTTGATCTTCTTGAAGGCGACAGAGATGTTCTGCTGAGATCGAGTCGGTTTAATTCAGAGAAGGAAAAGCTTGATTCATGTGAATATAAAAAACTCCTGATTCTTCTTCTCCAACATTTACTTCACGTTTATCAGTATTACAACAAAAGTTGAAGGTGAAGCTGCTCATACTGTACTTCTGTCTCTATGCCGTACAGTCCCATCTTGTTACTGTGCCACAGAGAGAGGAATATTAGAAGGTCCAGCTCCGCTCTGGGAAGCTGGAGATGAGACGCTCGTCGGCTGAGGGGTGGCGGTCGCCGTGGAGACGGCTGTGGTCTCCATCTTACTGATGTGAGTGATGAAGCGGAGACGCAGTCTCATGGCCGGCCTCAGTGAACAGATAATCCGCTCCACCTACAGACAGATAGACAGACAGAGAATCAGCAAACAGAGCTCATAGTCCAGCTCCTGAGGGATGAAATGATGACTGGATTAAATTGAGTTTGACATCAGATGAGTTGTGTACTGAATGAGTGCCAGTGTAAAGTAGAGTTAGATGTCTCTCATCTATTATAAGACACGCGAGACGTTCACAGTCAGTCCAACACAATGAGGATTGAGTCCGTTACCTGGTCTTTGACACTGTCTCCGGTAAACATGTATTTAATGTGGTAAAGAAAGTCACAGATGGGGTCCATAAAGGCCAGATGTTTACTGTGCTGATCCACAGCCTGAAGCATTTCATAAAACGCCACTCCAATCTGAAAAAATAAAACATTCATTTTAAACCATAGCTGAGAGCCATATATACAAACACATACACAGAACACATCACCAGCATCAGAGCTCTTAATGGTTAATAATTCCTGTTTGTGTGATCTCATGAATGGTCACAATATCACAATCAATACCACAAAAACTTTTAATGCATTTCATAGAATTTGATCTGACCAATATTATCATCTCTGTGATCCTGAAGACACTGAAGTCATTAATAAAAGAGGTGGTGTGAGGAGCTTAAAGGCTTTATGGGTGAAAGTGCAGTGTGAAGAGAGAGAGAGAGCGACAGAGAGACTGATAGAAGTGAATCATTCATCAGTTGAGATGTAAGAGTTTCTCAGGATAGCAACAGAACATTAATGTTTGTCTGTTTCATGTCTTCACAGTCTGTGCTCTTCTGCTGTGATAGATTCACTGCCATCTCTGTTATATTCACAAGGTTTGTTCTAGATGAACTCGAGCCTGTTTAGCATCTCTGACTCAGAAGGATTTGTGTGTGTGTGCGCGGGTCTGTGTTTGTGTGTGCATGTCTGTGTCTGTATGTATGTGTTTGTGTGTGCGTGTCTGTGTTTGTATTTATGTGTTTGTGTGCGTGTCTGTGTGTACATGTGTGCCTGTGACTGTATGCGTGTGTGCGCGCGTGTGTCTGTGCCCTGTCTGTGTGTTTGTTTGGGTGTGTGTGTCTGTGTGTGTGTGTGCATGTCTGTGTTTGTATGTCTGTGTTTGTGTGTTTGTGTGTACATGTGTGCGTGTCTGTGTGCTTGAGTTTCTGTGCCCTGCCTGTGTGAGTGAGTGAGTGAGTGAGTGTGTGCGTGTCTGTGCCCTGTCTGTGTGTGTGTGTGTGTGTGTGTGTGTGTGTGTTTGTTTGTGTGTCTGTGTGCATGCGTGTTTGTGTGTATACGCATTCATGTCTTTGTGTGTCTGTGCATCTGTCTGTGCGTGCTTGTCTGTGCCCTGTCTACGTGTGTGTGTGTGTGTGTGTGTGTTTGTTTGTGTGTCTGTGTGCATGCGTGTTTGTGTGTATACGCATTCATGTCTTTGTGTGTCTGTGCATCTGTCTGTGCGTGCTTGTCTGTGCCCTGTCTACGTGTGTGTGTGTGTGTGTGTGTGTTTCTGTGTAGGCATGCGCGTGTGGGTGTCTGTTTTTGTGGGCATGTGTTTGTGTGTGCGTGTCTGTGTGCGTGTGTCTGTCTGGGCGTGCGTGTCTGTGCCCTGTCTGTGTGTGTGTTTCTGCGTTTGTGTGTATGCATGCATGCGTGCATGTCTGTGTTTGTGTGTGCATCTCTGTGTTTGTGTGCATCCATGCGTCTGTGCGTGTGTCTGTCTGTGTGTGTGTGTGTGTGTATGCATGCATGCGTGTGTGTCTCTGTGTTTGTGTGCATGCATATGTGTGCGTGTCTGTGTGCGTGTCTGTGTGTGTGTGCGTCCTTGTGTGATTGTGTGCGTGTGTCTGTGTGCATGTGTGTATATGCGTGCATGTCTCTGTGTGTGTGTGTGTGTGTTTCTGCATTTGTGTGTATGCATGCGTGCGTGTGTGAGTGTCTGTGTACGTAGGTCCGTGTGTGTGTATGCGTCTGTGCATGTGTATGCTTGCATGCCTGTGTATGCGTCTATGCGTGCATGCATGGGTGTGTATGTGTCTGTGTTTGTGTGTGTCTGTGTTTGTCTTTACCTCCAGCATGCATCTGGTTCTCTCTTGTTGGAAGCGCTGAAGAAATGGACCCACCAGGTGATACACATACAACAGCTGGAACTCAGTCTTCACAATGGGCTTCAGAACCTCTGACAGGAACCTATCACACAATCAACATCAACTATCAAACACAATCACATTTAACATTCACAGTCACACAACATCACATTTAACATTCAGTCACCGCTGTTAGATTGAAACCTCTTTTCAGGAATTGCAATACGCTGTATTTTTATAATTTAAACACAGAGTTGATACTGATAATTATATATTTTTTTTCCAATATGGAGACTTAAATGTGTCAAATTTTAAAGAAAATCAAGCTTTGAGGAAGATGAACTGTTTTTGACCAGTGGATGATGACGATTTTTGTTTTGTCAGTCATTACAATGAGCTCGCCTGATGCAGTAAGCAAATTAAAACATTATAAAACACTGAACATGACTTAATGTGTGCGACAATTCATTGAAAAAAGAGGCAAAGTGGATCTTTGAGATGTCATCACATGTTTTAATACTCAAGATCAGATCTAGAGGGGGATCAACAGCAATGATTTATGGAAAAAAAATGACTAAAAATGAAGAGACAAGGCAATCACAATTACACTGCAAATGCGCTGTATTAAATAAGAAATATTAACTATGTGTGGATTTTTTTCAACATGATGCAACTGATAGAGCACTGCAGTAGAAAGATGAGTTGGATTCTCAGGGAATGCATTAGTGGGATAAAATGAATACGGTACTTCAAATTAAGTCACTTTCAAATATATAAATGTACAGTGGTAAAATCACACAGACTCCAGTACCTTATAAACATTATAACTGAATTAACACACAAATGTTTAGTTTAAAAAGGGGTTTGTGTCCTGAAAGTATTTTTATAAGAACATTATAAGTACTCAAAAGACACAAGACTTATAACCTTACAACTTTAAATCTCTCATTCAACAGCTCCAGTGTTCACATCAGGACTGAATAACCTTCAGACTTCAAGGCTTTGTCAGGTCAACATAAAGCATGGCTATACAATCCACCCCCCAAAAAAACATTCATCAGTCTAAATTGAGACTTTTTTTAAGCAACATATCGACACTGATCACCCTGTTGGGGCTTATAACAACCTGCTGCCCTTACTTATACAAATAGATTGAATACTCTTTACACATGTACGGTAACACGTCTAAAGGCACATGTAAACAGACATCTCAAGATTCAAATATGGTGGCACATGAAATTGCATTGTTTCTTGAGTTTCCCATCATCACAACTCATATGACGACTGGTCATGAAACACGCGAGAACCAGTGAGGTTTTACATGCTGCCATATTTGAATCTTAAGCGGTTTTGTTTGTTTGCATTACATGTCGTTGTAACTATCACCAAAAGCTCAAATTATGAATAGTTTTATAACCCGCTGGGTTATGGATTATTTAAATGATAGCTTCGAAATATTGAGCCCGGTCAAAGCTATTAGAATATTTTTTTAATATTACTCTTGATTGTGTTGGGCTGATGAAAGAAAGAAAGAAAGACAAACAAACATCTTGGCATCCCTTTTAACTTCATAAAAGACTGACTTGTTTCCAAAACCTAACCAGCTGTCTACAATTTGCAGCATCCTAATGTCTCATCTTCAGTGACTGATTTAAGGATGTTACGCTTGGATGACAACACCAAGAACTTTACACTGAAGACATCTCACTAAACTACTGATGTAATACTCAGATATACAGCAGAAAATACAAGAGAGACACACACACACATTTTTTTTTAAAGCGATACTCCAGCGAATAATGAAAATTACCCCATGATTTACTCACCCTCAAGCCATCTTCAATGTACATTATCTTTTTTCAGACAAACACAATTAGAATTTTATTTTAACTCTTTCACCGCCAGCGTTTTTAAAAAAAGTTGCCAGCCAGCGCCAGCGTTTTTCATGATTTTCACCAAAGTTTAATGTCTTCCAGAAAATGTTCTTCTTTAAATATATAAACATACAATATACCAAATGAAAGAACAGACCCTCTGCTTTCAAAAAAAAAAAAAAACGTTTCATCCTACCTTCAGTGGTTCTTTTGTAATCAGCTTTTGAATATGGGTAGGTTTCTGCAAAAACACCACATTGAGCAAAAAGCAAAAATAATTCCATTTTTGTGACGGACTTTTCATAGAGATCCCATTCAGAGCGATCTTTAAAACAGACACGGACATGCAGCCGCTTGCCATAGGGCAATACTTCCGGGTTTAAAAAGTTGCGGAAGGGCGCCACTTGGTGGATAATAGCGGTATTGCGGAAAGACGGAAAATCTCGTCATTGGCGGGGGAAGCGTTTTCTCTTAATTGACGAGATATCCCGTCAATGGCGGGGAAAGAGTTAAAGAAATGTCCTGGCTCTTTTAATCTTTATAATGGTAGTAAACAGGAACCAGAGAACAACTGAGTTTGGAGCCCAAAAAGTACACCCATCCTTCACAGAAGTAATCCATTTGCCTTCAGGGGTTAATAAATGTCTTCTAAGCGTAATCAATGTGATTTTGTAATAAAAAAATGCATGTTTAAAACTTTATAAACTAAAATAAGCAGCTTCTGTTAGCGCCTAATGTGCATTCACCAGAGAGTTTCAGCGTAGACGTAGCGTATGATGCATAGTGACGAATGAGCGCCACCAATTGTTCGATTCAAGATATTAGATTTCCTATCATGTGTGTATAAGTACATGTTAACGATATGCAAAAGGTACATATCCCAAAATAAACTATGATCTTCTCTAATTTAAATCTCTTTTCTTGGACTACAACAAACACACGGATTGTAGAAAACAGTTTACTTCCTTAGCCTGTTGACGTGGACACAACGGTCATGATCATAATCCCGCCCACTTCTGGCTGTGAGTGTTTATTACTAACTAAATCATGATTCAAACACAAGTTTTGTGCAGTGCATAGTAGCGCTTATTGCTTGTCGTTTCTACGACCCCAAATGCAGACATGGTTAATGTTTTAGTATCCTTACATTACCAATCTGTTACGTCCTGCTCAAGCCACTCTGGTAAAGTTTATCGATCAGCTTGGCCATCTGTATTTTCTGGATCAGATTTGGCTCGTTTTGATAAGGTAGTAAAGACGATATTAACTCCTGTCAGTATTGCATTGTGAGCTAATATTCAAAACATGGTAAGGTGCGTCACATTTCTGGCTGACGTCAGAGGTATTCAGGCCAATCACAATGTAATGGTAAACTGGCCAATGGGGCGCTTTTCAGATCGAAGGTCTTGTAACACATCAGAGCGTTTGAGGAAGGCAGGGATATTTGGAGCAACAAAAATGTACGGTATGTGGAAAATAATGTATTTTTTAACCATAATCCACGCTAACACATTGTATTGCACCAAATACACAAAATAATGTTGTTTGTTAGCAACGAAAGAGGCGCTCTTTAAAGAAAATGAAGGAGAATTTCGATATAAGAGGATATTGAGTCATCGCTAGCTGAAACAACTGACAGTTCTCGCGAGAGTCTTTTCTACACTGCAAAAAAAGATTTTCAAGAAAATTTTTTTTAGTATTTTTGTCTTGTTTTCAGTAAAAATATCTAAAATGCTTAAATTAAGATCTTGATGAGCAAAACGACCCAAGAAAATAAGTCTAGTTTATAGACCAAAAATATCAAATTTAATTGATTATGTGCATAAAACAAGCAAAAAAAGTCTGCCAATGGGGTAAGCAAATTTTTCTTGATTTTTTCTTGAATTTAGTGTTTTAAGATTTTTTTGCTTACCCCACTGGCAGATTTTTTCGCTTGTTTTATGCACAAAATCACCTAAATTTGATATTTTTGGTCTAAAAACTAGACTTATTTTCTTGGGATGTTTAAGAAAAAAGGATCTTAACTCTTTCACCGCCATTGACGAGATATCTCGTCAATTAAGAGAAAACGCTTCCCCGCCAATGAAGAGATGTTCCGTCTTTCCGCAATACCGCAACTTTTTAAACCCCTTTTTAAACCCGGAAGTATTGCTCTATGGGTTTTAAAGATCGCTCTGAATTGGATCTCTATGAAAAGTCCGTCACAAAAATGGAATTATCTCTGCTTTTTGCTCAAAATGTGGTGTTTTTGCAGAAACCTACCCATATTCAAAAGTTGATTACAAAAGAACTACTGAAGGTAGGATGAAACTTTTTTTTTTTTATGAAAGCAGAGGGTCTGTTCTTTCATTTGGTATATTGTATGTTTATATATTTAAAGAAGAACATTTTCTGGAAGGCATTAAACTTTGGTGAAAATCATGAAAAACGCTGGCGCTGGCTGGCAACTTTTAAAAAAAATGCTGGCGGTGAAAGAGTTAAATGAACAAATTTTAGATATTTTTACTGAACAAAAAAATACTAGAAAACTTTTTTCTTGAAAATCATTTTTTGCAGTGTAGTGTGATATACAAGAGCACGCTTAAAGCACATTGGCCGTTAACAGAAGCTAGTTATTATAAGTGATAAAGTTTTAAATAAAAATCACATTGATAACCTTCAGAAGACATTTATTAACCTCATTATTTTCTAAAATAACTTTGATTGTGTTTGTCTGAAAAAGCATAATCATGTACATCGAAGATCATTTTCATCATCCCATCTGGCTGTTTATTCTTTGAGTTTGGCGAAGTGCATTCTGAGATTGCAACGATGCCCTTAATGTATCTTAGGCAGCTGTATGTTTCTTCCAACCATGTGAAGTGACTTGGTATGAGTAGCACGTCTGTGGTGGTTTAACATTCTGCTTAAGTCGTGTCGTGACTACAGAACGCTCTGTCACACGCTGCCAAGATCTGTGTGCCAATTTACAGCACAACTACAAAACAACTTAGTGTTTAACATCTGAATTAAATCAAACCAAATGTATAAATAACTTTGCAAAAATACATCTGCCACAGTTCTGTCATGAGTGTTTTTAATAAAGTGTTGAACAGCTGCTGAGGTATTGTTGGTTGTTGCTTACAGGCCCATTCAGATGAGATCAGCTGTCTTTACAGTACAGTACAGTACAGATCTGATCCTAATGTTTCACTCAGTTTGGTCCTAAAGTGGCACTGTGATGTAACTCACACCTCTTGCACAAAGAGTTTTATAATAAATTGTGTTTAAAGCAGATTTGATGTATTGTAAAATGAGCGGTCCGTGTAATGGCAGAGTCAGACTATTGACTAATGTCACAATGCTGGGTCAATACTGCAGCATATTCTGACCAAACAATCTCCACTTACTCAGAAATAGACTGTGTGACTCATAGGTACTGGTGGGTTTATCCGAAATAAAAATATCTTCTTACTTGGGTATAAGAGAGAGCTGTCCGATACTGGAGTGATGCCAGACGGCGTGTGCCAACGCCAGGACATAACTGCAATGCATCTCTGAATAAGACTGGTGACAGGCTGTGAAGTCCAACAACTGAAACGGATAACCGACCCACTCCGTCTCTGAACTCAGAACCGGACTGCTGACCACGCTCACGATCCGGTCATGAAGGACGATCCAGTACGGCTCCTGAGAGAGAACAAGAGGAAAGAAAATCAATGAAGATTTTATAATTAAATCACAATACAACTGAAGGTCAAGTCTTGATGTGCTCTGAACAACAAACATAAACCTTGACAGCCCTTAATATTCACTTGACACTCATCGTTTAAATACTTCATTAAGTCATGGCTGTTATTACAGAAACCTCTTCTATGATAAGATAATGAGAGAAGATAAAGAAGTGTGCATACAGGGAGAGCTGTGATGACCAGTCCAATAGCGTTCATCCACGCTGTGATGTTCTCACGGGGAACCAACGGCTGACTGTAAAACAACAAAGCAGATGCACATCAGACACTTCTCACACAGATAACAATTCAGTCTGATAACCATCAGTCCTGTCATCAGCATCATGGTAATGAAGTCTAACCTCTTTAGCACTACATTCAGTAAAGCGTTTCCCACTTCTTTCCCTGGCACCGCAAGAGCCATGAGCTCCACACAGGTGACGTGTAACGCGTGGGCAGCAGGGTTTGGAAACTCATTAAAGCGCCAATCACAGTTAGGGAACGGACCTGGAGATTTACCAGCCATGGGTGAAATTTATTAGTTAAAGAAAACCCTCTGACATGACACTTCACCACAGTATCTACTTCAATTACCAATCTCATATTAAACTGTAACTAAAGACACAGTTTTGAAACAATGTACAGTGCAAAAAAATGACTTTCTTACTTAGTATTTTTTGTCTTGTTTTCAATACAAATTTCAAAAAATACTTAAAGGTGCAGTGTGTAACTTTAAGAAGGATCTAATGACAGAAATGCAATATAATATACATAACTATATTATCAGTGGTGAATAAAGACCTTACATAATAAACTGTATTGTTTTTATTACCTCAGAATGAGCCCTTTTTTATCTACATACACTGCGGGTCCCCTTACTTGGAAGCCATTTTTCTACAGTAGCCCTAAATGGACAAACTACTCTACAGAGTGCATTTTGTTACTACTGCATTTTGTCTTAGACAACAACATGTCTGTCCTGTGGCGACTACTGTAGCTTCTCTATGCATTTTGGTGAATGGTGGACTGAAGCATTGGTTGCAATTCACAATCTCACTGCTAAAATCTACACATTGCACATTAAGAAAAGCTAAGACCTAAGAAAAGAAGTCTAAATTATAGGAAAAAACATTAAGTGAATTTGTGCTTAAAACAAGCAAAAAATCTGCCAATGGGCTCAGAATCTTTTCTTGAATTAAAGCAACACTATGTAGTTTCCATGTAAAAATGACTTACAGCTCCCCCATGTGGTTGAAAAGCGCAACAGTGCCTGGTATCAGACACTCTTCTGCAGGCAGGGGGAGGGGCGGGGCTGTGTGCTCTACCCTCCACCGCCACTTTTAGAGTGTGCTTGTAGCAGCTAGGAGGCTGCTCAGGTTGCAGCAACAGTACAATTTGTCCAGTTAAAAGTTGTTCTATCACTGAAATAATTTTAGAGACATTATTTAAAGGTAAAAAAACTACATAGTGTTGCTTTAAGTGTTTAACTCATTCCGTGCCAGCCATTTTTTGAAAAGTTGCCCACCAACATTTTTTGTGATTTTCTCAAAGTTTCACAAAATGTGTTCTAGGAAAATGTTGGTTCTTTAAATATATAAATATACAAATATATCAAGTGAAACAACAGACTCTGCTTACAAAACAAAGAATAAACAAATAAACAAAACAGAAAAATTTATAAAAATCTATATTTTTTCTATATTTTCTTTAACTCTTAAATATGGATTTTTTCTTTAAAAATACAAATGTTTTAGCAAAAAGCTAAGATAATTGCATTTTTAAAACGGGATTTTGTTAGAGATCAGATTCAGAACGATTATCAAAACATACACAGAGTTTAAAATTAGTAAATAGCGTTTTGGCTTTTTTTTTCATAAATATAAGTGTCATCTAGTGGATAATCGCATTGCAGATAAACATAAAAATGAATCAAGAACACTTTTTATGCAAATGTTTCCTCATAATTGAAGGGATAACTGGAGATTATTGACGAGATAACTCATTAATGGAGTTAAGAATTTTTTTTTGCTTGTTTTAAGCACAAATTCACTTAATGTTCATTTTACAAACTCTTTTTACAAGCTCCGTGTATGTTTTGATCCTCGCTCTGAATCTGATCTCTGATCGCAATTATCTCCGTTTTTTTACTCAGCCCATATTTTAGGGGTGATAGAAGAGAACAAATAAAGATAGGATAAAACTTTTTTTTTTTTAAAGCAGAGGGTCTGTTCTTTCACTTGATAAGTTTTCTGAAAAGCATTAAACTTTTGTGAAAATCATAAAAAATGCTGGGGGCCAGCTTTTTTAAAAACACTGGAAAGAGTTAATTTGCCAAAGTCCTAACTTATGGATTGCTAGTCATCTGTTTTAAACCCTAGAACAGCCATGGACTCAGGGCCGGCTTCAAGGGGGGGCATTCGTGGGCAGTGCCCCCCCGAACAGGTTGTTGTGCCCCCCCTACAAAGTTTTTTATTACTTTAATACATATCAAGAATAATTAAAATAAATTAAACATTGAATGTTTCATGACTTGTAATGTAATCAAATGAGGAAAATATAGTTGATATATGTTTTCTTTAATTAAAATAGACCAGTTTCTCTGATTGGATGTATTGCCGCGTCTCACCCGTCTAACGTCTTTATCATATTTGTGACTTGATACTAGCAACGTGTTTTTTCGCGGCATTTTATGGATTGTGTAAAATATGGATATTAGAAGATTTAGAACGAACCAGCACCGCCTGCTTCATCTTCATGCAAACACAGACTGGCTCAAACTCAGAGATTAGAGGTTGAGGTGGAATTTACAAATCTACAGGACACTGTTTTAAGGAAGTTTAATGTTCTCACACGCCGTCTTCAGCTATTTCAAAGGTAAGTTAGCGTTGTTATAAATTACGTAAGCTTAAATGTGAAGTGTGGCTATAGACCGTTAACAGCATTACGACGTGATTATGGTAAAGCGGCTTATTTAAAGCTAGGACGCGGTGTGCACTGCGCTATGAAACCCATTCATTTCAATGGCTTGCGCCGTGCGAGGGCGATTTGTTGTTGCGTCGAGCGCGCGCGCAGCGGAGCTCAGCTTGCGCTCACGCCGCGGTCGAAGTTCAATAGTTTTGCGCATAGTTTGTGGTCTTTTGCACTTTATACGGGAAATGAGCTGGCAGTCTGTACCAGTTGTATGAGTGTGTGCTTGCTGTATTTGTTGTTTTAATGTCTTGTTTTTGCAAGTTATTGTTGCTATTGCGTGCCCCCCGTTGGAAGCCGAGTGCCCCCCTGTTAGTTATGGTCTGGCGCCGGCTCTGCATGGACTAATCTCCAATTTCATGAGCTCTTCTACCAATCGACAATAACTTCTACATAACTTCTATAAATACCTAATTTTTCTCAAAACTCTTAAATCTCAACAATCAGATGAAGTATCTGTATTCATCTCATCTGAATTATATCTGAAGAGAATCTGCTGTGCACTGTAAAGGATATTGTCCACGAGTCGACCAATAAGTTTGCAGTAATAAGTGTCATCCGGTATCCAGACGTTGTCATCTCTGGGGTTCATACCGCACTTCAGGTACGTCTCACTGAGACACCAGCCGGGTGTACGGTTGTCCTTCAGTGAACTCATAATGGCATGAACTAACTTTCTCTTCAGGTTAGTGCGATCTCGAAGATGTCGCTCATAATAATGGAGCGTGTTGTACAAGTACGTCACCGGTCGATCTGTGAGGGAAAGAGTCAGATGAGCTCTTCCATTAAAACCAGATAAGGGAAGAAAATCTCAGTTTCACAGCTGTATGTGACACATTTATCTCACCGTGAAACTTGTAGAGCCCACCCAGATGATCGAGTAATGTCTCCAGAGATTTAGAAACAGGCAACAGCTCAAGGAACCGATGGATGACGATGTCAAACACGGGCAGGAAGCGCAGACAAACATTACCAAAATAAATGGGAAGATACTGGGACTGCAGCTGGATGGGAGGATTGACCTGTTCTGCCAGACCTTCAAAGTACAACTTCTCTGGATATTTCTGAAGGGAAAGAAAGAAAGAAAGACACAGGAGTTCAGCAGGTAGATTAGAGATAGTTTAAAACTACATCAAGCATCTGATGTGGCACATTGCATTGCTTTTGCACGGCTGCATCAGACCATAGACTGTAAAAAATATGGACGAAGTGTCCATTGTGCACCCATAGGTTTGTGGAGAGATTTTTTGAAGCCAATAGTTGGCGGCCATCTTGGCCTTGTGTCACAGTGCATCACTTGCAGGAACCAAAAATGGGTAAAGCGGCGAAACGTGCGTGAAGCTGAGGTGGCTGGTTGCTGAAACCATGCCCGCATAGCTCGACTCTAGTGACAGCAGTGGCAGTTCACCAGTCACTCAAGTGTCCACGCCCTTAATTATGCAAAACTTTAAGGCTTAATATAATTTTAACGGATGAGTTACAAAAAAAATCACCTTATCATTAAGGCAAAAATGTACGAAGCCCCTAAGGTGACATGGAGAAAAAATTAAACAAAGTTTAGTTGCTCGTGTGCACATGAAACTAAACTTTTTTTTAAATTCTGCACATGAAGGTTTCGCGTGAGCATGCGAAATTCACGTGAGCACATGAAACTAAACTTTAGATTTTTTTACTCCAATGTCTCATTACAAAATACAACCCCAATTCAGAAAAAGTTGGGACACTGTAGAAGTTCTGAGTAAAAAAGGAATGGAATAATTTACAAATGTCATAAACTTATATTTTATTTACAATAGAATATAGATAACAAATCAAATGTTGAAAGTGATACATTTTGAAATGTCATGCCAAATATTGGCTCATTTTGGATTTCATGAGAGCTACACATTCCAGAAAAAGTTGGGACAGGTAGCAATAAGAGGCCGGAAAAGTTAAATGTAAGGAACAGCTGGAGGAGGACCAATGTTTAGGAATAGGAATGTTGTCCCATTCTTGTCTAATACAGACTTCTAGTTGCTCAACTGTCTTAGGTCTTCTTTGTCGCATCTTCCTCTTTATGATGCACCAAATGTTTTCTGTGGGTGACAGATCTGGACTGCAGGCTGGCCATTTCAGTACTGAGATCCTTCTTCTATGCAGTCTTGACATTATAATTGATGCAGTATGTGGTCTGGCATTGTCATGTTGGAAAATGCAAGGTCTTCCCTGAAAGAGACGACGTCTGAATGGGATCATATGTATCTAGAACTTGGATAAACCTTTCAGCATTGATGATGCCTTTCCAGATGTGTAAGCTGCCCATGCCACACGCACTCATGCAACCCCAAACCATCAGAGATGCAGGTTTCTGAAATGAGCGCTAATAACAACTTGGGTTGTCATTGTCCTCTTTAGTCCGGATGAAATGGCGTCCCAGTTTTCCAAAAAGAACTTCAAATTTTTATTCGTCTGACCACAGAACAGTTTTCCACTTTGCCAAAGTCCATTTTAAATGAGCCTTGCCCAGAGAAAACACCTGTGCTTCTGGGTCATGTTTAGATATGGCTTCTTGTTTGACCTATAGAGTTTTAACCGGCAATGGTGAATGGCACGGTGGATTGTGTTCACCGACAATGTTTTCTGGAAGTATTCCAGAGCCCATGTTATGATTTCCATTACAGTAGCATTCCTGTATGTGATGCAGTGCCGTCTAAGGGCACTTTAGATTTTCTTTGGAATGTGTAGCTCTCCTGAAATCCAAAATGAGCCAATATTTGGCATGACATTTCAAAATGTCTCACTTTCAACATTTGATATGTTATTTATATTCTATTGTAAATAAAATATAAGTTTATGAGATTCGTAAATTATTCCATTCCTTTTTTACTCACAATTTCTACAGTACCCCAACTTTTTCTGATTTGGGGTTGTAGAAGAAATTATGTGATAAATGAATGATCAAGGCTGTACTGAAGCAAGATCTGCCCTTTAACAAAGACAGTCAATACTGGCTCAACTAGACGATCAAATATGTGCGTGTGGCAGCTACTGTAAACCAACCAGTCTTAAGTCTGAAGATGCAAGACTTGTGGGAATATTTTAGTTGAGTTCTGCTGGTGATGATATTTGTCATTTAAACTCAGTGAGGGTTTAAACAGCAGCTGTGTAGTGAATAATAATGTTAAGCACACATCTGAATGTCAGAGCAATCAAAGAGAAACCTTTACTGAAAATAACACAAAGATGATAAAGTGGGCTGTGTGCATATGATGTGTCAAACAATCATCAGGTTACACAGTCACTTTAATATCCTGAACTCAGATTCATTTGTTTTTTTTTTTTATTCTAAAAGGTCAATCCATAACAATCGTCTGTGTGTCTGAGAACTGATGGTAAGCCGTACACAGTGCAGCTGACAGTCTCTGAATGGTCAGAATTTTTTCCTTTAAAAAGTGTTTAAGCCAATTATATTATTATTATTGCAGAATGCTTACTGTGTTACCTTGTGATAAGTCATATGTTTGGTGTGCCAGTCACTCTGCAGCCAATGCTCCGGAGCGTTTTCCTTCACAAAATCACTGACACGATTGCGGAAGTCATTGGGTTTGAGGAGAAGAAGTTGAATGATGAAATAACAGACCTGTGCTTCATTACCCTCATGACTTCTCATGGCCTGCAGGAAAACACACAATCATCAATGAAGAACATCTCTATAGACAGAAGAGCTTTTAGCAAACACCTCCAACATGACACCTCACTTATGTCTTTAACAGTTAAATTCTAGACTATAAAAATAGGGTTTAAGGTTTGATATAAAAATGGTTTGGGCCTGCCTTACATTTAGTAGCAAATTATACCATAGTATTCCAGCATGTGGAACTCTCTCAAAATCACTAAACGAAAGAAAATGCTTGACTTTGAATATTTGCCTCAATTGGAAAAAATTTATTAAATTACCAAATTAATCTGTTTGTTTAGCTTAAAATCACCATAGCATTGAATATAAAACTTTTCACAGTAGGCTTAACATTCGGTTTTAAAACACACAAATCTAGATCAGGAGACTCACCGCCAGGCCTAAACAATATAAATTCTGTTTTCACCTCATAAAATTATAAAAAAAGATCCTAGTGAAAGTAAATATAAAGAAAACAGAATGGGACCAAGAATAGAACCTTGAGGGACTCCACATGTTCCACAGAAATGAAAACATGGTGGAGTGTAAATAATGTCTTTTATTTATGGGTGAGGGACAATATGTGACACTGTCTGTGAAATCCAGACTTAAGTCTCATAATCAAATGATGGGTTACAGAAGCAGCAACATTTGATTTCATTCTGGTCTCGTACACACTGCAAACTTTCAGGAGTGACAACCGCATTTAAATGCGGGAGTGAATCCCCTAAATGTTTGTTTCATGTCTGTACGGAACAAGACTCACTCCCAAAAATGTGATGATTGACACAGAAATAACAATAGCAACGTTCTGCCATCTCGCGTGCTTATCACTCACAGCTTTGACCAAAATAATCTAACAGCATTGTGTTTTGCAATAAACCTCCATCCTTTTGTGAGGCTGCTTCACAGCACGCGGTCTTGCAGTGTTGCCAGGTCCTCTGCTTTTTTGTACGTTAATACCGTTTTGGCGCTTAACCGTTTATGGCTTTTGGCTCATGAAGCAATCAAGTTTTTGGTGTTAATAAAGTGTGAATGTGCCGGTCCCAATATTTTGATCTTTGAAGTAAAGCATTTAGATTTATTTTGGTTTATTATAGGATTTTTCTTGTTCACTGTTTTTTTAGTGCAAGATTGGGCAACACTAGTCAGCAAACCTCGTGCCTCTGTCATTTTCTGAACCGCACATACAGAAGACTTTTTCCCCTTCTAGGAATTAATTATTAGATCTGTCATGTTAAAGATGCACGTTTAAACACTTGATTAACTACTAGTTGTTCAGTTCGGTTATGTACACACTAAGCAGAGTTTCTGAAAATGCGGTAGTCACTACAGTACCTGCATTTTGCGGGAGTTAATTCGGTTGTAGAATGCGGTTGTGAGTCCCGTAAATTACTGAAGTGTGTGTGTACAGAACAGGATTAAGCATTAAAAGGTGAAGTGACAACCGAATTACTATGCAGTGTGTACGGGACCATTGATTTCAATCTTTGACATGACCTCACTCAGTCTGATTTATATTTTCACAGAATCTTTTTTACATTATGTAGGCTGACTTAATGTGGAAAAAAGTAAATCACTTTAGACTTGAGCAGAGTTTTCACAATCAGGGTCATAAATTCACAAGGTCGAGTACAAACAGGACGCTCTGTGCTGAGCTATAACTCATCGTGAAGTTGTTTTAGGATGACAGAATGTCTGTTTTTTATATGAGAAAGTCAGTTCTCTCACCAGGCAGAGGATGAGTCTGTCCAGGGTCACGATGTTGTATTTCCACACCATGTCATTCAGAATCTCAATACACTTGTTCAGCTGCTGTCCTCCTGCTGATGTGGAGAACTCATACACCAGAAAATCAGCAAACGTCCGTACGTGTGCCACCAGTGCACGAGCCCCGATCCTCTCCAGAACCCTGACACACAACACAATAACACAATATTAGATATGCTTCACACAGGAATTGACAGATTTTTAGGATTGGGCTTTTAAAGATTCTTCTCAAACTATTATTTTTACACTAATTTAAGGGGTTAAAAATGTTTAGGGTTTGAATTAGGGTCATTTAGGATTTCTTTGATTAGAAAGTTTTCTGCCTGTATTTCACACTGAGTGTGGAACAAAAGATTATGCGTGTCACTGATCAAACCACCAATCACAGGTGTGAAGCCCAATATCTCAGAAGTCAGCTTGATGATCGAGGGAATGTTGTGCAGTTGCGAGAGAACAGAGATAGTCGAGTGAGTGCTTATCCCATCACTTACATGTGTGACTGCATTTGTGTGCGCGGAGCAAAGGTACGCTTTCGCGTGGAGAAGGATGCTTTTCAATGCGCAAATATTATTCTGCGTACTTACTCGCACATCTCTCGCTCGCACGTTCTTTATATGAGTGGCTTAGATTTGGGTCTGAATAAACGCAACAACTTTCCAAGCTATGCTTACCATGCCCCCCCTTTTATAACTCTGCCCGCAACCCTTAAATTAGAAATCATTAAATAAGTTAACCGCTTGTGGCCAGTAGGGGGCCCCCCACATTTGCATGGTTTGCGTAGTAGGTAAAAACGCCACTGGCTGTGTGAATTTGGCAACAGGATGGTTGTGCTTTACATCAGATAATAGCATCTGTTATTTTTAACAGTAGAAGAAAAGTAGATACATTTTAGCTTTTTGCTCTTCGTCTGTCTTCCAGGTTTTAAAATATACATTGTGTCAACATCACAAGTTCTGACATGGCGATGTTCTGCAGTTCATATTATTTTATTAATATTCACGAGCAGTGGCGGCCGGAGACTCTGAGGGCAATCACAAAAAACTGGCATGTATGTTTGCATCGATGCGGACGTAGAAGTATATATGAAAACCGACCCCCTTTGCGTTGATTATGCTTAACTCTTTTCCCGCCTCTCGTCAGAGTCGTCAATTAATAGAAAACGTTTCCCTGCCAATGATGCTTCCCTGACGAGTTTTTACAGTGATCTATATTTCCTCTATTGTTCACTACCTGGCGCTCTTACTGTACCCAAATCGTAAAAAACTGAAGCATCAACCAATCCAAAAACAGTTACATTTCCATGTATGTTTTTGTAATCTGATCTCTTACAAAAGTTACTTACAAAAATGCAATAATCTCAGCTTTTTGCTAAAAAAATATTTTTGAAGAAATTTACCCATATTTTTAAGGTGATTAAAAGAGAACAAACAATGATAGGACGAAACTTTTTTCGTTAGTTTTGTTTATTTGTTTTAAAGCAGAGGGTTTGTTCTTTTATTTAATATATGGTATGTTTACATATTTATACAAGAGAACTTTCTGGATGATACAAGAAGAGACATTTTGTGAAACTTGAGAAAATCACAAAAGAAATGCTAGAAGGCAACTTTTTTAAAGCTCACGTAACACACACTGTTTCTGCATTTCTGATGTTAATCTGGAGTAACTATTGAGTAGTATGACATCCTTTATATCACCGAAGAGTTTTTAGTTTAATCAGATTTATAAAAGAAAGATTAGCTTTACCGAATCTTTCCGATAACGTACAAAGAAATGAAGAAGGAGGAGTTACTACCGCGGGAGGAGCGAGTACGAGTCATGCAACACTATACAATACTGTTTAACTTATGATTCACTACATGTTCGTGTCATTTATATAATATGCACGTGCCTATTTCCAACATAAGACAGAAGTCTTACTTACCGCATGCAACTCATGACCCGGTTGGGACTGAAATCCAGCACATCAAACACACACGCAAAACTCCGCTGCTACCCCGATAATAAACTATATCCATTGTTTTCATAAGGCTGGATTTCTTTTCCTTACATCCAAAAACACACTTCATCATTCGTTTCATTGTCGAGTTTTGAAATTAAACAAAGCTGTGTCGCGTGATAAGATGTTTGCAAGTTCTAGCATCACCCGCTGATTGACGGGTGGGCGGGGTTTTCCGGGGGAAGTGCCCATATAAAGAAGTGATACGTATAGAAAACCCCTGAAACGTCAGTTGGACCTGTAATGGAAAAAAACTATCCGAAACTTGTACGAACCCTGGCGAATTGCATTCGGCACAGAAGTACTCTGTAACACGCCCAACTGCTTTTTTGACACTTTGCCTACGTTTAGCATGAGGAAACAACTCTATAACTGTGTTAATAAGTCAAAATGCTTGAAATACCATTGAACCACCCCTTTTAAAAAAACGCTGGTGGGGAAAGCGTAAATAAACTGATCACGTGTTGGGTCATTTAAACGCATAAAATTGGTGTTTCTTTATAGAAAAGTCCATAAACGACATAAGCAAAACCGACTGGCACGGGTAGTTCTTGGTCATTACCCCGATTTCGTGTTGCATGTAAACACTTTAACCGACTGTCTCGCACTTTTGTTCATGTGCGCATGCCTCCGCCTGTGAAAGACAAACGTCACATGCGGAAGGATGTCTGCGCTCAAGCAGTCGGCAGAAAAACTGTAAAAATTAACGCTCATGTTTCCCGTCAGCTTTTTTGACGACTATACATACTATACACGGTGACTTCACTACCTGCGAGAAACCTGACAAATCTCCAAATCCCATGTAAACGTTTATTGATTTGCATGTAAATGCATGAAAACAGTTTTCTATAATAAGCAGATTTTTGATAGTTATCGGTTTATTCTGTGCATGTAAACGCACTCAATGAAATATCTAATAGAGAGAAGAGGAGAAAGAGAGGAGCAGCTGGTAGAGATTACAATCATGATGAAGCAGATGACAGTCAGAGATCAACTTAACACTTCAGAAGATAAAACACCAAGTATGCGTATGCACAAATTTATATGCTATAATCAAACTAGGCTATAATTATAAAGTAAATAATAATGTTGATATAAAATATTTTCAAAATTATATTTTTCATAAAATTGTCTATATTATATATTATTATATACATTATCTATATTATTATTATTTATACCACGGGTCTGTTGAATGCTGTATTCTGATTGGCTTAGAAATGTTCCGTGGGTATGCATTCATTTCTGATAACCGCACACCTAACTTGTAAAATGTCTTAAAAATAGGCACCAGAGCAATGTTTGTGGTAACCGTGGTATAAGAGGAATAATTGACTCCGGTCCTTTGAATTATTTGAATATAATTCAATGGCCCGTCGTCAATTATTCCTTACATATATGGAGCTGGTTTGGGCATGTATGGCCAACCTTGCACGTGGCCACTCATTAAAAACACTTCAAATTCACTAATTTAAGAACAAAGTCATGTGCGTATGCACGTTTTGTGAATAAAGCAGCTTATTAGGCAATTAGGAAGTTTTCGCGAGAAGTTCTATTGTGTGTATAAATATGAAAAACCTATGCAATTATTTGTGAAAGAGACCCAGTGTGTTTTATCACAAAATATAAAGCCTGAAAATGGAGGGCGCTACCAGACCCATCTTACCTACCAAATGTCATCTACAGGTATTTACACCTGTGACCTGTAACAACCTCATACAGTACTAGACTGATATCCTCTGAGAGTATCAAACACATTAGTCAACACAAATAAATGTTTATCCAGCACCACTAACTATCCCTGCAAAACGTTACTAAACAGATTTATGGACCTAACACATTATACACCTGACACTTTCTGGACAATAACACTGAAAGATCTAGACCAGGAAAGCCTTGTTGATCGGGAATACAGTCCACATTTTTCACATTTTTATTATGCTATAATTCATAATACATTTCTCTAATGCATGTAGTAGTGCAAAGTTCTGCACATCATGTAAAAATGATATCTAGAAAATAGGACATAAAGCGTTTGATCACCTGAAGCCGATCTGGTTGATGTGGTCCGTCTCCAGCAGCATCTTCCACAGCAGACACAAGAAGAGCGGTGGCGAGCCCTGCATGGAGAAGTGTGTGATGATATCATTCTCATTCGTCATAGACTTCCACTTCCTGTACTCCTCCTCAACGTTCTTCTTCAGGTTAAAACGACTCTCCTGAGGAACATTGTTCTGCTTGAAGAATGCCTGGAAACCAAAGGAAAAAGTGAATTCATTTGTGGTTTTACTTTCTGTGATATGAAAATAATGACACAATACTACATTTGCACTTTCAAGTACAATGCACATCAATATATCATAATAAACACATAAACTGCACTGACGTTCTCACATGGACAAAGCTGCTGAGCTGAACTAAGGTGCATCTCAAATCGCAAACTTACAGTATGCACTTCTATGCCATTTTGTAGTTTAAATAGTGTAAAGTATTGTTTCCACATCCGAAAATCCAAAGTTGTGAGCACCAGTCTAGAATTTTTTTTTGGATGATTTTCAAAAACAACTAAAAATGTGTTTGTCTGAAAAATTATGGACATATGCATCTTGGATGGCTTAAGGGCGAGTAAATCATGGGTTTAATATCATTTTTGGCCGAACTATCCCTTTAATACAATACATAAAGTCACATTTATGGCAACAGACAATGGGTCACATTCACTAAGCATGCACAAAAAAAATTGACGTTTTGACTTACAAATCATGATTCCACAAAAACTTTCATACCAAAATGTATTTTAAATGTATGCAAAAACATGAACAACTTGGTACACACATGGGCAATAATACCTGAAGTGGAGCGGGAAAACAGCTGAGAGTATGAGAAGCCCAGTTATGAGGTGTGAAGTTCATGATGGTTTGCAGGATCTCCTTACACCAGGTACCCTGAATCGAGTCTGATCCAGTGAAAAAATCTGCACCAAACATAAACCAGACATGCTTCACATCAGCACAGAAAACAAGCAAACACACAAGATATGCAGTAAATGTTCAAAATGTATTGGTGATGTCATAGATGATATGTGAAGGTAGTGTGTATCAGTGGGTCCTTTCTGTTCTCAATCCTGTGTATCCAATTGAGTGGAGAGGCATTTTTCGATTGAGACACGCCTCATAATTTTAGCTCAATGGAGCGGTATCAGACTCAAATTCTGACTAGAATTGAGTATGGCAACGTCAGGCTACTGTTAACTGTTAACAGTTAACAATTAATGTTCGGTTAACAACAATTTGATATTAAACTCTTATCGGTTAACAATTAATGTTCGATTAACAACAATTTGATATTAAACTCTTATCGGTTAACAATTAATGTTCGATTAACTACAATTTAATATTAAGCTCTTATCAGTTAAAGATTGATGTTTGGTTAACAACAATTTAATATTCAACTCTTATCGGTTAACGATTAATGTTCGGTTAACAACAATTTGATATTAAACTCTTATCGGGTAAAGATTGATGTTCGGTTAACAACAATTTACTATTAAACTCTTATCGGTTAATGATTAATGTTCGATTAATAACAATTTAATTTTCAACTCTTATCGGTTAACGATTAATGTTCGCTTAACAACAATTTACTATTTAACTCTTAACAGTTAATGATTAATGTTCAATTAACAACAATTTGATATTAAACTCTTATCGATTAACAATTAATGTTCGATTAATAACAATTTAATATTCAACTCTTATCGGTTAACGATTAATGTTCGGTTAACAACAATTTACTATTTAACTCTTAAAAGGTTAATGATTAATGTTCGATTAACAACTATTTGATATTAAACTCTTATCAGTTAATGATTAATGTTCGATTAACAACAATTTAATATTCAACTCTTATCGGTTAACGATTAATGTTCGGTTAACAACAATTTACTATTTAACTCTTAACAGTTAATGATGATTAATGTTCGATTAACAACAATTTGATATTAAACTCTTATCGGTTAACGATTAATGTTCGATTTATAACAATTTAATATTCAACTCATTGGTTAATGATTAATGTTCGATTAACAACAATTTAATATTCAACTCTTATTGGTTAACGATTAATGTTCGGTTAACAACTATTTACTATTTAACTCTTATCGGTTAACGATTAATGTTCGATTTATAACAATTCTATACTAAACTCTTATCGGTTAACAACAATTTAATATTAACCTCTTATCGGTTAACGATTAATGTTCAGTTAACAACAATTTACTATTTACCGCTTAACAGGTTAACGATTAATGATCGATTAACAACTATTTGATATTAAAATCTTATCAGTTATTGATTAATGTTCAGTTAACAACAATTTGATATTAAACTTTTATCGGTTAACAATTAATGTTCGGTTAACAGCAATTTGATATTAAACTCTTATCGGTAAACGATTAATGTTCAGTTAACAACAATTTTATATTAAACTCTTATCGGTTAATGATTTATGTTCAATTAACAACAATTTAATATCCAACTCTTAACGGTTAACGATTAATTTTCAGGTTAACAACAATTTACTATTTAACTCTTAACAGTTAACGATTAATTTTCGATAAACAACAATTTGATATTAAACTCTTATCGGTTAACAATTAATGTTTGGTTAACAACAATTAGATATTAAACTCTAATCATGTAATGATTAATGTTCGATTAACAACAATTTGATATTAAACTCTTATCGGTAAACGATTAATGTTCAGTTAACAACAATTTGATATTAAAGGCTTATCTGTTAATGATTACTGTTCGATTAACAACAATTCGATATTAAACTCTTAACAGTTAACAATTAATGTTCAGTTAACAATAACGGTGTCACTTTTTAAACTGAAATCGATTGAAATTAAGTCACAACCTCGAACTTCAAATAAAAAAATGCAATCGTCGATGCTGCCACGCCCCCATGTCACGTCCGGGCAGCTTGCCAAGCAGGAAAAACACAGGTGTTTTAAAAGATACAGCCTAACTGGAAAGATAGAATGGCAGATGCAGGAGACACCACGTGAGCTGCTCTTTACATGAGAAACAAAAAAACAGCACACGCCTCCCACCTTCAGCTGAACTCAATCAGAACAGAGCATGCGCTTGCACAGTTTCTCTGTTTAAGTTTTACAACAACTTATTTCAGTTGCTTTAAAATTATGAAAACAGCATTTAAACATAACTTATTGAAGTATAGTCTTACAATCTCATCTGACGGTAATAAAAGTGCGTTTTTAAGGTGCAAAGTACTGACAGGAATTTTATCAGGTATATTGCATGTACCATATTTTTCCACTGGCAGGATGACTAACATGGCAGGGCATCTCCGGCTTCAAGGTCAGATATTATATTTCATAAAAGTCTAGTCTAAAAATGGCATAGCATTTTTTTGTGCTTTCAAAAAAAAAAGTAAAAATTGAGAATCGAATCAAACTGTGACCTTAGAATCTTAAATGTAATTGAATCGAGGATTTGGAGAATCGTGACACCCCAGTTAACAACAATTTTATATTAAACTCTTATCGGTCAACAATTAATAATCAGTTAACAACAATTTAATATTAAATTCTTATCAGTTAACAGATAATGTTCGGTTAACAAGCTGCGGTTGTCGTTCGAGAAAATGAACTAAAAAAGAACATCCCTAGTAAGAGTGTTTGATTCTGACCCTAAACCAGTACAACATCATATTTTGTAGGTACTACACATTGTTTTTAGGTAACAGCAATGGTAGAATGTCTTCCTGTAGCTCAACAGATCATAGTGTCAGCAACGCAACAGTCATGGGTTCAATCCCCAGGAAACAGACCGAATGTACTGTAAGTTGTCATTTGCCAAATGTGTAAATATGAATGGATAAATTCAGCTGTAACACCTGTAACATGTGTGGCTCGAGCGAGTGTCAGGATGAGAGCTCGGTTCAGCTCTTCTGACTCTGCAGACAGGACAGTTTTAGGATCACTCAGGAAGCGTGTGAACTGTGGCTGAACTTCAGAACTCCCCAAAGCTGTGATCAACCTCAGAGCTGTACTCTCAACACTGCACCAAACACAGAGATCAGAAACATGATAGACTTATAGAAAATAATTTTTAAAAATAACAAAGATAAGCATATTATTTATATTATTATTATTACAAAGGATTAAGACAAACAATTTAATTTTATAATGTTTGTTTATGGGTGTGTGGGTTGAGTCTAACCAGAGGTGCAGTTGATTCTGATTGGTTTGTGGAACTGCAGCGAGCGAGTGAAGATGCGAGAGGAGCTGCACGCGGTAATGAGGCTGAATGTGATGCATGCGGTAGCTGAACATCTCCAGTAGCGTGTGCAGGATTCCCCATGCGTGAGACTTGAACACATTCGGCAGGAGCTGACCTGAAACCCAGTCAAGAGCTTAATTGTGGCTCTTTAATCATATCCTTATTAACACTTGAGACAACAACTTACTTATGAAACCCTTGATGCCCAGGGATTCAATCTCCATGTACACCAGTAGTCTGCTGTAGGTCTCCACCAGGGCAGGGGCCAAAGCCTGACTAGATTTGGCATGAGCCAGTTTAATCACACGAGTGGCGATGCTGTGGATCAGGCTGATAGAAAGAACAGAAGATCAATAGAGAAAATACATGAATAAGGAGATTTTAAAGAAATAAAATGACCAAACTCAACAAAGGAGAACAGCACATACTGTAACTGACAGAGTCCTTTCAGCTGTGAGTATTATCTGTATTATTAGTGCTCTTTTTTTTTACTCATGACAGCAGGACTACTAGATTGTTAAAGAATAAAGTTAGGGTCTGAATGTTCTCTATTCTGTTCTCCAGCAGAAAGCAACAGTGAAACTTACAGAGAGTATCATCTGCAATAACCTCAATGTTCTTCAGAGATTTATCAATCCTGTCTTCTTTCTTTTATTTAAAAATAAAACACTAACTCTTTCTTTCTCTCTCAACAGAAATTGTTTCAGAATAGTGAAAAATTGGTATTAGCACATTCTGTAATATTGCATCCCAATGACAAATCACTTTATGTATCCTAATCTTTGTAAGAAAGTGTCTGCTAAATGTGTGGAGGAATGGGCCAGAATCACTCCTGAGCAATGTAGATGACTGGTCTCTCCATACAAGAGGCTAAATATAAACCTAAGAGTGAGAACAGCTGCTTGATAAAGTGTCAAAAAAGTTTTACTGAAGTATGATCATAAAGACGCGTTGAGGCGAATGAGGCAGAATCGCGTCTAGTTTTGAAGCTCATCCCACCACTGATCTACTGGCCTCCCATCATCGTGATGCCCAGCCGATGTCTGACCAGCGACAACAGACCGCTTCCCTTTCATTTCTATTTTTTTTATTATTTTTACATTTTAAAGTATGGTACTTAATATATAGAATTTATAATATATAGTATTTTTTGCTACTGGATTGATTCCCATCCAGCGACTACCAACCACTTCCTTAAATTTATTTAAATGTTTTAATTACCAAAAAATGTTATAATATAGTATTTAATATATAGTATATCTTCTATAGGATCAGCTATGTCTGCCTCTCTCTTAAGGGTTTTTTTCTCCCAAGGACTTTTTTCCCACAGGGTTTTTCTTCTAGAAGTTTCAGTCACACAAAATAAATTTTTAGGATATGTGTACGTAAATTAATTGTTATGTTTATGTTTTAATCGAGCGGGATAATGGATTTATAAAAAAACGTTAAGGTGAGTGTGTCTGCTGCATTCTGTTAATGACAAGGGTATAAATAAAGTTTTTTTGATATTCAGGTACACGGTCAGCGTTATTTCTCTGAATAAGTTTAGGTAACTTGTAAAGATAACATAATTTAAAAAAACAGCAAATTATTGCATGCACATATGGTACAAAGCATGATTATTTATTTAGATTTCAGAATGAGCACGTTTGTCATTAATACTAAATATGCTGCGGTCTGTCTGCTGATCTGATACTGTAATAAAGATGAATGTATAATAACGGTTTAAAAAACAAAATGTCCAACTTTCAGTAAATTACTATGCACATGCTTATGACGTTTGCGTTCTAAAAATGTACAGGGAGACTTCAGATATAAAAGCGGAGACTGGTAAAGTAGTGTTTTATCATTAAAATCTGATAACGTCCATTGATTTAATAGAATGTTTGGGCATACCAACATGGCGGCGCGGTGGCTTCACAATTGTGACGTCATGCGCAATCCAGTCATTTTACTAGCATGGCACTTTGTATAGGATGTACAAAGAGACTTCAGATATAAAAGCGGTGACTTGTTTGCTAATGTTTTCTATTAAAATCACATTTTCTTCTGTAAAGCTCAGTTGAAAAGCATTGCATTATCAGCATTAAAGTTCATGGTTTCAAACCCAGTGAACACCCACTGATAAAAACATTTACCTTGTTAAGGACTGTGAGTCACTTTTGATAAAAGCATTTGCCAAACGCATAAATGTAATGTAATGTGAATGTATAATCAAATGTTTGGGCATAACAATAAGGCAATGTGGTGGGTTCATTATTATGACAACAGATGCAAATCCAGTTCTTTATTATAGATCAGTGTATTTAACGACAATGTGTATGATTTCTGCCTCTGACCAGATCTTGACTATCTAACATAATGTGTCTGTGTGAGATCAGAAAAGTCCTTCAGAAGAGACGTCATTATGTTAAATGTGCTTGACTTCTCACCTCATCTTAGCATGAACTGTAAGCGAATCCAGCAGGTTCATGGGTAGAGGTGTAACAGACCCAGACGCCAAGCAGTTTGTTCCAGGTAGAGTAATCCGCATACTGCCGTTCCCATAGATGGTCTCCACCAGTACACCCATGGGCAGTGTGAAACACTCAGGGTTAGTGGAGTATGCGTTACACAGAAGAGCGATCTTATAATCTGTCATAGGCAAACTCTTACTGCGCAGACTCTGCTGCAGAAACCTGAACAGAGAGAGAGTAGATTAAAGTGTTGTATCTGTGAATGTTGTAGTCCTGTGCGGGTAAATGTGATGGTCTTACTCATGATGTAGCTTTAATGAGTGTGGGATGGGAATCTGCAGTTTGGAGGTTTCATTCTGAGCTTTGCAGTTCAGGTGGATCCAGATGCAGGTCATTGCGAAGGCATGTGTGGACTGGGGCTTGTTGATGTCTGGGACAGGAATACACTACACAAAAAAAACAAATCTGTCTCATCATCGTCACAGCAGCCCTCTACTACAATACTTATACATTATAAACTACAATAAAATTCCACCAGATGTAGCCATCAAGCCAAATATTGAATTCATACAAAGAAATCAGAACATTTAAGTATACAAGTTGAGTCATAATAAATAAAGTGAAATGACACAGGGAATAAGTACTGAACACATGAAGAGAACAAGGTGCAAAATGGCATAGAAAGCCAGATCATCACCTGAAATCTGTCAGTATTGAGAGAGAAACCCTGCCCCCTATCAGTACTTTTTGATATCGGCTGCTTTAGTCCTAATTGATGACCTATAAAGGCTTCTCATTACCCAGGAGGCACACATGAAAGCTGGGTAAAATTGATGGCTAAAAGCAAAGAACTCTCTCAAGATTTTCATAATCTTATCGTTGAAAAGCATTTTGATGGGAATGGTTATAGGCACGTTTTCAGAATGCTGAATGTTCCTGTGAGCAATGTGGGGGCCATTGTCCGGAAATGGAAAGAGCATCACTTCACCATAAACCGGCCACGATCAGGTGCTCATGTAATCCCTGTCCGAGGTGTCCAAAGAATAATCAGGAGAGCCGAGAACCACTCGAGCAGAACTTCAGGAAGACCTTGCATTAGCAGGTACTGTTGTTTCAAAGAAAACTATCCATGCACGCTCACCACGCAAGACTCCATTGCTGAACAAAAAGCATGTTGAGGCTCGGTTAAAGTTTTCGAAAGAGCATTTGGAGAAGCCTATGGATTATTGTGAGACTATAGTATGGTCAGATGAAAGCAAAATATAACTTTTTGGCAGTCATTCTACACACCATGTTTGGAGAAGAAATGGCACTGCCCACCACCCCAAGAACACCATACCAACAGTTAAGTTTGGGGGTGGAACCGTCATGGTTTGGGGCTGCTTTTCAGTAAGAGGTACTGGAAGATTTAATATTATTGAAGGCAGGATGAATGGAGAAATGTGCAGGGACATTCTGGATAAAAATCTGCCATCCACCAGAAAGCTGAAAAGGAAAAGAGGGTGGACATTTCAGCAAGACAATGATCCCAAACACAAGGCCAAGGAAACAATGAAGTGGTTTCAAAGAAAGAAAATCAAGTTGCTTGAATGGCTCAGTCTGACCAAAATCCCATAGAACATCTATGGAGAAAACTGAGGATCAAAGTTCATAAAAGAGGCCCAAGAAACCTTCAAGATTTAAAGACCATTTGTGTGGAGGAATGGGCCAGAATCACTCCTGAGCAATGTAGATGACTGGTCTTTCCATACAAGAGGCGTCTAGAAGCTGTAATCACCAACAAAGTCTTTTCTACAAAGTATTAAATGAAGTGTGTTCAATACTTATTCCATGTGCCATTTCACTTTATTTATTATGACTCAACTTGTATACTTAAATGTTCTGATTTCTTTGTATGAATTTCATATTTGGCTTGATGGCTACATCTGATGGAAATTTTGTGTCAACAGCCCACTAAGAAATCCCCTTTACTGATAAGAATGCTGATGTGTCAAATACTTATTTTCCCCGCTGTTTCATTAACTAGCATTTAGCGCTAAGAGTCACAAAGCTTGTTGTTCAAAACTTTAAATTCAAAAGTATTTGAAACTCTCAAAAGACAATGCATTTAGTCCCCTACTCGGAACATGAACGTAACTTTGATATCCACATTCAAACCACTGTGGTTTATAATGTAACAACACATAAAGCACCAGAATACAGTAGTCACACCTTTCCTTAATACGGTAAAAAAAACTGTGTTTTGCACAATGTGAAGATAAAATCACATGTTGTTGTTGTTGTTATACTGAACTAAGTCCAATGTGAAAATAATACTTTCTGTTAACAGGAAAAGCTCAATTTTGGTATTAACGTCTGTCACTATGGTAACAGGTGATGTATGTGTGAAAAAAAGATTTCCACTGATCAATGTGTGTGTGTGTGTACAGCACACTTTTTTAGACTCAAACCTGTAGAGTAAATTTAAATATTGACAGGTTAAAACTACGCCATCCACACCGATCAAAGTTTGTTGTTTTAAGAAAGCGATATGTATCAGAATCGGTCCTTCAGTGCATCCTGAGGCTTTGTAAGGATGGTCTGGTAAATAACCGCAAGATTTAAAAAGTCCCAAAGGTCTTTACACCATGATCAATACATTCAGAGAGAAACATGATGAAAAGCTGAAAGTCTCCTGTGGGTGAGCGGTTAATAGCCCTTCTGCACTGCTTACATCTTTACTTAAACTACAAGCTTGATGGACAGTTTTAGCACATCTGCCATTCACAGATCCTCTAGACTAATGGCTGAATCAGACCGCAGACGTTTGGCTTTTATCTCCGCTCTGCTGAAGCTGGTGTTTTTTTTCTTTCTTTTTATTCACTTACACTTTAAGCCCAGCCAAAAACATCTAACTGTATTTCTCACAAAAATAAGCTACTAACAGTTATATTTTGCCATTGTCGTTTAGGAGCTTAGTTGTGTCCTGTGAATTCAAGACTGAGGTTTACGAATTAGGGAAGGTTATGCAATGATCCAGATGACCCAATAAGGTAGTTTGTATAAGTGTCCGGTTAGGTTCGTCTTAAACTCCAGAGTACTGTGGATGCCAGGTGTAACCGTAGTTTTATAATGAAAACGCATTAATGTAAGCGTAGCCTATGCATGGTGTGATGTGAAACCTAATGGTCAAAGATCTGAGCTATAGCAGGTCACCATCTATAACTCTAGTGTAGATGAAAACATCTGCTATATAACTGTATAATAGATATGTAACTTTCTGACAGAGCTAAATGACACTTTAATTAGGTGATCTTACCCAACAGTCACGGCATGTATCATGAATTAATGGAGCACAGCAGATACTCTCACAGGTTAGTGCGTAAATGACAAAACCGATTTCAGCAGCGTGTTTACTCACCTCTTTCTCAGGATAAAGCAGGTCAAACAGTTTCATGACGGGGAGAAAGTCAGCCAGAGCGTTCTTCTGAATACTTCCTGAGATGAACTGAAGCAGGACCCACATCAGATGATCACGTCCCTTTATTAACCCTCGACCGGCCAGCTGATCACAGGAACAAATACATATTTAATTAAATACAGGCCAGACTTCTGACTCGGGTAACTAGACAGGATGGGTACAATGTAATTCACCTGTGTGTCTCTGTGTGTGCATGTGTGGCCCTGTCCCAAATGGCCCAATGCAATATTTTAAGTCTTCTTCAGTCAACAGTTTTGAGATCATTTACAATCAAATGTGACCCGTGTTGGCAAAATGAGTCTAAATGTGCACAATCTAATTTTAAGCTACAGCCAAAAGAAAGTATAACTGTCAATATTGATTAGAATTTAGGTTTTCAGTACATTAACCTTCTAAAACCCGATCTTTGGTTTGTCTTTTTTTTCATCTCAAAGTTTTCTGAGAGATGCATCGTCCTAAATGCTTAATCTAATACAAAGATGTTTCTCCATCCACTTGCGTGTCTGACATTTTGGTTTCAGTTTTAAAACATGCAGGAATTAGAAAGAAAAGTGCAGGACCTGATTGATGTTAAAAGAGTTATTAAGAGAGATAAGACATAAAAACGATCTTCCTCGCGCTGACTGACAGATCTGAAACTTCCACACAGATGCGCGGGTGCTCAACTCTGATATATACAGATATACACAGAATTTCCATTTAAAAAATATCTGTTTTAAGAAGAATTCACGCTAATATAATCTGTTATGTCTTTAGTGAATGTTTGATTAACTGTTCCTTGCATTACAGTAGATCTTAAAGGTGACATATCATGAAAATCAGACTTTTTCCATGTTTAAGTGGTATAATTTGGTCCCCAGTGCTTCTATCAATCTAGAAAATGTGAATAAGATCAACCCAGTAACATAGTTTTGGTAAACCATTCTATTCAAGCATGTGAATTGAAGCATGTGATAATTGAAATTTGGCTCCCCTTGTGATGTCAGAAGGGGATAATACCGCCCCTTAATCTGCACTATCCAACAACGGCACTGCAATTTTTATTGAAGAGATCAACTGATTTGCATATTTAAAAGGTCACACCCAAAATGCCACATTTTTGCTCACACCTACAAAATGGCAATTTTAACATGTTATAATAAATTGTCTGTATGGTACTTTGAGCTAAAACTTCACATATGTACTTTGGGGACACCAAGATTTATTTGTCATCTTAAAAAAGTCTTGTGAAATGTCCCCTTTAAAGCTGTCTGTCTCAATGTCAATCAAACAATAAAAGAAAGAAAAAAAATAAACATTTATTTTTCCTATACAGTAGGTATTGTTTTTGACTTGTATGTGTAAATCTATTAGTTTTACCAGTGATTTTAAGGTATAAATGCTGTGATTTTGTGAACTCGGTTTTTCTCAAAAGGTGTAGCTGTGTCATTTTCTGTCAGATTTCAATGTCAAAATATAAATAACTCATTTGTGAGTCATTCTGACTCATTTTGCCAGAACAGGTCCCATACTGTATGTCATTGCGTGTGAATGCACACATGGACTGGGAATTGAGAGCTATGGCAATCTGTCACTCATCTTCTGTATGATGAGCCAACTCAATAAACTTCATGAAATAAATATAGAGTGACTTATTATTATTAGTGGAGTGACTTATAAAGACAAATGTTTGTTTCAGCTTTAATATAAACGCACATTGCTAGACATGAAAGGACCTCAATCTACTAAATATTTAAATGTAATATTCCTCAAAATGTATGCATATGTACGTGAGAGAATAATGAAAGCATTTTTTTAACAATATACTTTAACACGTGTTTAAAAATTAAGAGAGATGTTGGTTTTGCCGGCTGTTGATGAATAACAGCTGTGAATTATTACAACGCACTTTTAAACCACAACTTCTAAAGCCGAAAGTATACTAGGGACGTCCGCGTATGCGCGTCGTCCGCATGACGTCATTTTCGTCATCAGGAGGGTCCGCGGCCGGCCGACTGTGCAGACAGTGCGGGTGAAAATATTTAGACAGGACACTCCACTATAAACAATTATACAAAGGAAATAGAGAGCATTTGCACACACACTATCGTTTTTCTTCTTTAACTTTTACTTCTTCCAAGAACAGAAAGCTGTGGAGCATGTTTGTTTGATTCCTGTTCTTTGTTGTCTTGTTGTTTGTTCTAAACTGTGTTTGCAATGGTGGATCAGTTACTTTTCTTTACCTATCCTAATGTTTTAATGTACTGTAAATGTCACCAAATCAGTGCTGCCCTGACAGCCTGTTAGACTAATAATTTGAATAAGAAATCATTTGTATTGCGTACAGTGTTGACACGGCCATCCGCGTGTAGCCGCGGGGACTATACTCGGAAAGCTGCGCGGACTCGTGTGCGCGCGAGCCAGACGCGATAAAGTATACCCCGGCCTTTATCTTCCTCCGGTCCTGTGACACGCCAGCGTGAACTCATATAATTGCGTAATGACGTGGAAAGGTCACTTGTTACATATATGAAACGCACATTTGCGGACAATTTTAAACAATAAACTGACACAAAGACATTAATTAGTATCATTCAACGTACAACAACGTCGGAATGGTCCTCTTTCTCCACACTTGTAAACACTGGGGCGTAGTTTCGCATACATCATCCGTGACCTCGTGACTTGATGACGTATTACGCGAGGTCGCACTGGCACGACACACGACTAGAGGAAGATGAGAAATTGTGGTTTAAAAGTGCACATTTTTTACTTTTCTTGTCATTTATGGCAAGGGGTCCATTAAAATTATGTTGGGGTCCATTAAAACAGGGCTTTGAACCAGAATTTTATTCCAATTAGTTTGTTCCGAACAGAAACAGTATTTTAAGGTTTCATGTTTTCGGTTCAATCCTAAAATTGATGTTCCTGAACCCGGTAAGAACAAAAAAGTAAAGTTCCTGAACCGGTTAATAACGTTCCATTTCAGCTGTGGGACATACAAATAAGTAGGCTGATCATTAGGACATTAAACTTCTCTATCTTGTCATCAAACATTTAGGGCTCTATCTTACACCCGGCGCAATGCACCCGGCGCAAAGTGTCTTTTGCTAGTTTCCACCCTGCGCAATTATAATTTTCACGTTTAGCGCCACGTTGTTTAAATATCAAATGCATTTGCGCCCCCTTTTGCGCCCATGGGCGTTCTGGTCTGAAAACGAGGTGTGTTCAGGCGCATTGTTGGCGCGTTGCTATTTTGAGGCAACTAAAATAGACTACGCCATTGACCAACAAAAACCTGGTCTAAAGTCTTAAGTCAATGGCGCAATAGTGTTTTTTGTTATTTAAAGAGCGCATTAGTAATATGCGCCTAAACGGGACGACAACGCGGGTTTGCTTATCACATACATGAATGGCAGCAGCACAAAAACGCTTTTAAATATGAAAGATTAAAGAATTGAATGTAAAATATTATTATTGAGTCTCTTGGACATAAATGAGGACTTATTATGAGACGTTAGAAGGCACAAAGAGCTGCTTCACCTGCAGTCTGGTAAGTAAATAAATGCTTTGCTTTAAACAAATGCATCTATTTTTAAACGTTTTTAGATGCTATCTTACGGATTTATTGTACATGATGACTCTGTACCTGTGGATATGGTAAGATGAGAAACATTTTAAATAATGCTTTGTAAAAAATCCCGGCCATATGGCGCTGTTCTAGTGCTGAAACACTTCGGCTCTCTGCGCGTTTGTAAATCCTTTATCTTTTGTTTGTATTTTTAGAATACAAACCTTTTCTTGCATATTTGCTAATCATTTTATGCGATTACATTGATTATGTAAGATATCAATACATTTAGGACAGCAATTCAAAGCCTGATATTTGTACTTCTATGACTAAGAAAAAGAAAAAGGCTTTTAAAGGTTTTAATAATAAAAAATTCAATAAAAATGAAAACAACACTTTTTTAACATTATTCTTAAACTGGTGGCCTTCTTCCTCCGCTTAGTTTTTCAGTTTACAAGGTCTGTTATCTAAATAGGGATGACGCACAGCGACAGCGCAACGCAACTGGCTTTTAAAGGGGATGATAGCTGAGTCTCTCATTGGTTTACTGCACGTTACGCCCAAAACACACCCATTACTCATTAGGAAAATATGTACAACCCTTTTCGACCCTGCGCTCGGCGCACAAACCATTTTTCCCGTTGTTAAAATAGTAAAAGTGGCATCGGACACGCCCATTTAGACCGTGCGCTGTGCGCTTTAGACGATGCGCTAAGATCGTTAAAATAGGGCCCTAAAAAAGGCTACATTATGTTAGCGGCATAACTGTAATTCTTACATGCCTACATTTGTTGAGTGCACTTATACGAGCACACACACAGACGGAGGACGAATTCCAAACGGCACTTCGGGAAGAAGATGCAGCATAAACAGTTGCTCAACATAAAGTGAAAATTACGTTATTTTTCAGTGCTTTATTTGCCAAATGTATTTTACACAGTAGTGACACAGTGGTGCAACTCTCTCTCAAGTTTATACATCAAGAGTTCTGATCTTTGAAGGGCATAGGGATGATCACGTTTGATTGGAGTTGGACCAGACACATGCAACCACATAAAAAACTGTGCATAAAGAATTTTCTGCACAGTGCATAAAGAAAATTGCTCCCTTTAGTGCCTTTTTGCGGTTAAATTGTTTAAAATCCTTTGAAACATGTGCAAATGATCAACTTTCACCCTATTTAAATTTGCATATTAATCCGCAAAACGCATGCGAGCCGAAATGTGGGTCGTGATCTATACGGATCACAGATCAACTGCGATGCGTTATACCACTAATAAGTATTACAAAAAAAACCATCTTGAGAAACTTGGTACAATATTTACAACTTATGATTGAGCATTAGAGTCTTGGGGTTGAGTAGGCTACTTGCTGGTGGCAAGCTTCTCATTTCTCGACCGGAAGTGAACTTCAAGTCATATTAGACAGAAATCTTGTCAAGGAACGAAAAAAATAACGGTATTAACCAGTTACCATTATTTTAAATAAACGTTTCTGTTCCGGAACATATATTTTTTTAACGTTTCTGGTTTTGTTTCTGTTCCATGCAAAACATCAAAAGTTTCTGGTTTTCGTTTTCGTTCCGTGAACCGGTTCAAAGCCTTGCATTAAAATAAGAAAAATCCTGGAATATTTTCCTCAAAAAAACATAATTTCTTCTCGACTAAACAAAGAAAGACATCAAAATTTTGGATGACATGGTGGTGAGTAAATTATCTGGATTTTTTTTAAGAAAATGGACTAATCCAGGAATACACCCCACCCAACCTCTGTTCTACAGCATCCTTTACAAATGACCAGATTGAAACTAGAACCAGTAAAGATTTGACTTTCTGGGTGAACTACTACTTTAGACCATGTGGCTAAAGGCTGATGGCAACATTTGGGACATGTGGAGATGTGTGACTGCTGCACCTTCTGATGAAGCGAGAGCACCATGTGAGGGAAGCTTGCGAACTGGAACAGAACAAAGAAGATGAGCTGGCTGGAGAGATGCTGCCACAAGAGTTGACTGGTGCCTCCGTCATCAAACTGCTCCTCCGTCTCTGACCGCTCCATGGCGTACACCACCAGATCTACCAGCTGGTCTTCCAGCACCAGACATCTCTGCTTATGCTGGAACAGAACCACATGTTTACACATACCAGAAAAACCTTTGACAACAGACCATCATTTAGAGATTTACAGCGGACAAAGTCTCCATCCTCTGTGCTTTACTGTGTCATTTTATTGTGTAGGTGTGTAAACTTTCACAGAAATTTGCATGACTTATTAGTTGAGATTTGCTGTCTCTAGTAAATAAAAACTTTGATAAGATCTAGGCTACAGTGGTCACATTAGTTTGATTTCAAAACATGACATGACATTGTTTAATGTCATGATCTGCATAACAGGTGGCTGAAGAAGAAAATGTGTGAATAAAGCACAGATCTAGCAGATGGAGCTAATATCTCACCATCATAACAACATATGCTAAATGTTTATAATTCAAAATCCCACATGTAAAAATAAATCACAATTATAATATTTTGACCAAACTGTACAGCCTTAGGATTGAATTATGATTCATCAGGCACATGAAAATAAATCGACAACAACCATCCTGATTCCTGTCTACAATAAACATCTTCAGTAATAGCCAATCCAGAGACCGACAGTGGATATAATAATGTTTTCTTATTGATTGAACATTATCATCACAGCCAGCCAGGTCACAAGAGATGATGAAACACAAATGGGATGCCCGAGTGTCGTTCTCATCACAACAAAACATACAGACACGCATGATGTGAAGATGCTCACAGAAGCCCTGATCGCAGGGAAAGCTGCAAAATATCACCTAATAATCTGTGCTTCAAACACACAGATAAAAAACCTCAGATCAGTCTTTATTTATATTGCAGAGGACAGCATGCCTCCTGCTGGTCGATACTGATGCACAACAGGTGCAGAATAAAAGAGATCACAGACCCCCATCTGATACAGCAGCTTCCCCTGTAAGATAACATGCAGGGATTGATCAATGCACTACTGTTTGTGACCCTGCTGGGTGTGCATCAGCAACACTGACCGTGTTAGATTTCATTAACCATTTATTTCAACTATTTTTAATGACCCCATGAAATGGCTTGACAAACATTTTGTCTTATTTCGAATGAAACAGGAGTTAAAGGGGGTTTGTTTGTATAATAGTCTTCAGTATTATCTACACCTGGCAGATTAAACTATGGTTTGAAGGGACAATGCAAATAACCTTTATTCACCAAAAAACTTAATGTAACTGTTTGCATAATATTGTAATATTATTACTTAATAATAATAATTAAAAAATTAGCAATCACAGCGAAGATTCATTATTTTTCTTAATATGTACGTAATTAAAAAACATTAAACAGTCTCTTGAGATTAGTGTACTTTCTATCAAGACATTTTAACATTTTACTTTCAATTTTTCTGTCAACTTTCAGAACACATGAAGAGTTCAGATGCAAAAACTGTCAAACATGAACATTTGTAGCAGCAATATATTGTATTGTATTTAAAATTACTTATTTTTAAATCATTCCCCACCAGCCTTTTTTTGAAAAGTTGCCCGCCAACATTTTTTGTGATTTTCACAAAAGTTTTTTCACTTTTTTTTCTAATAATATATAAACATACAAATATATCAAATGAAAGAGCAGACCCTCTGCTTTCAAACAAACAAAAAGAAAATGGGAAAAATAAACGTTTCATCCTATATATTTTTTCTCTGCTTATAAACTCTTAAATATGGGTATTTTTCTTCAAAAATACAATTTTTTTTTAGCAAAAAGCTGAAATAATTGCATTTGTGAAGGAATTTTGTTAAAAATCTGATTCAGAATGATGATCAAAACATACACAGAGTATAAAATTAATTTAAAAAAATTGCCAGTCCCGCCTATCGCGAGTCTAGTGACAGCAGTGGCTGTTCAACCGTCACTCAAGTGGCCACGCCCTTAATTATGCAGAAGTTTAAGGCTTAATATTATTTAAACTAATGAGTTACAAAAAAATTCACCCCTCTCACAGTTGTCATGAAGGGCAAAATAAGCTATACAGACCAAAAACACTTTTTGTACCAGGCTTTAAACACATTATTTTCTACTGTAAAGTTGGGCATTTTTAACATGGGAGTCTATGGGAATTGACTCCCTTTTGGAGGCAGCCTCTAGTGGCCAGTCGATGAATTGCAGTTTAAGTCACTTTTGTATTGGCTTTATCAGAGAGATCGGAAGGTTGCCCCTCGGTTTTAACATATTGGGTAAGAGTGCCATCTAGTTGATAATCGCGGTATTACAAATTACCATAAAAACTCATTAGAAACACGTTTTTTCAGGCAAATGTTTTCTCTTAATTGACGAGATAACTCGTCAATGGCGGGGAATAAGTTAATTCTAAAAATCATCTAAACATGAAAGTGAGTAAATGACGACTTTCATTTTTGGGTAAACTATCCCTTTCAGTAAAGATCATGTTCCATGAAGATATTTTGTAAATTTCCAACCATAAATATATAAAAAATATATTTATCACTAGTAATATCTGTTGCTAAGGACTTCATTTGGACAACCTTAAAGGCAATTTTCTCAATATTTAGATTTTTTAGTTGTAGTTTTAGGCAAATATTGTCCTATCCTATCAATCCATACATCAATGGAAAGCTTATGTATTCAGCTTGATGATGTAGGTGACAGATAAATTATGTATAAAATGCAATTTCAAAACATTGAGACTTATGACGCACACACAGGGCATTCAGAAATACCTGTTAGTTGGCAGAATCTATCAAACACCATAACCGAGTCCTTAAAGTGCAAGGAAGACGAATAAAAAAGTAGCCTAACTTGGACCTGAATATGTGTCGGTCACACAGACCACAGCGCCACCTAGTGTGCTTAGTTTCTTAATTTTTTGACATTCTGACTTTCATCCTTTGCAGTGTTTTTATTTGCATCTTTAGTGATTTTGCAACTGTTTACATTTCTTGCCCAAAAGAAGTAGATTTTTTCTAGAAGTTGAGATTTTTGCTAGAAAAGCTTACATGCACTTAGAGAGTTTTGCAGCCAGAGACAAATTTGTTAAACAACAATGAAATGATTAAAGAGACATTTTGTAAAAATTAGCCATTTTTTATTACTGACTTATAATCTTTTCATTGCCATTAAAGTAAAATTACTGAACCTAAACATAAGAGTCTGATATAAAAATGCTAATTTACAAGAAAACATGTCAGGTGCACTTAAGGGGGCATGCACACCAAAGCTTTTACGCCGGTGGCGTCATATGTTTTTAATTGTTTCCAATAGAAGTGCTGCATTTTTCCAAGCTGAAAGCCACACTGAGCCCCAAGAGTTGAAAAATATTCAACTATGGGCGAAAAGCTCAGCTCGTCAATGTTAGTTCACACACAGCTGTCCAATCACAGTGGAGAAGGGGTGGGGCAAATATCACATAACATAACAACCAACCGGCGCATCATACAACAACTGATAAATAAAGCAGAAGTATCACAGCAACCAAAGCACTCTGCCGGGCGTTTTCAGATGCGTTTGGTGTGCACGCCCCCTAAGAGGGTTTTTGCATTTGAACTCTTCATATATAAATGTAAATGTACTTATAGATGATCACAAAGCTAACAGGCATGGACTAGAATCCAGGAAACTCTAAATAATTTCATGGAGTCTTAAATGTTTTAATATCATTAGCTCAAAGATGCAAATATCTTTGCTGAGTTATTATCTGCTGCTGTACTGTCAGGTGTCTGAGAAACATTTAACATAGATTCAGCCATGTTTACTGAGGATCATTCTGACAGTGTAAGTGAATGTTAATTATGGGATGTGGGAGTGAATTATCTCCACACAACACCCAGAGAGCCAACAAACCCACAAACAAACAGAAAAACAGCGGCATAAACACACACAGCATGCGCCGATCAGGGCTTGAAATTAACAGATTGTCTTCATTCTCAGGTACGCTTTAAAGTGGAACACTCGTGTGAGTTTCTGTGCGTGCGATTTACACTACAAGTACAAAAGACAATGGATTATTCTTTGTCTTCTACATTAACGGTTTCTGTATTTGTGTCGGTTTCTTTATTTGGGAATTTACCCACATATTAGTGCAAAGATGAAAATTAATATATAGATAGATTTAGTATAATTTTCATCGTTCAAGGGACATACATTTTAGAAACTGTTGTTAAAATCTAATCATGTGAGATTTAGGGTCATTCTCAGGAAAGCGTCATATCATGTGTGAGCGGTACATTTCATATATCTAAAGTGGACATATCCTAAAAACTGACATGTTTAAGTGTTATAATTGGGTCCCCAGTGCTTCTGTAAACCTAGAAAATGTGAAAAAGATCAACCCAATAACTTAATTTTGGTAAACCATTCTCTGCAAGCATGTGAAAAAAGGTCATTGAAATCTGGCTTCCCTTGTGATGTCAGAAGGGGATCTTATTATAATAATACCGCCCCTTTATCTGCACTATCCAACCACAGCACTGCCATTTAGTGCAGAGATCAACTCATTTACATTTAAAAAGACACACCCAAAAACCTACAAAGTGGCAATCTGTTGGGTGTTTTTGAGCTAGAACTTCACATATGTACTCTGGGGACACAAAAGATTTATTTGACATGTTAAAAAGTCTTGTAAAATGCCCCCTTTAATCATTTTCCTGTTGTCATTTAATCGACCATTGAACAGGTGAGCGATCTCTTCCAGGTCTACGGATGTGAAAATATTCAAACATAAGACCTGAAGATACATCTAACAAAGATGAAGTGTTTGCAACCCACTGACAAGGCAATCTGGTTTTGCTCGTGGCAGTCTAAAATCATAGTCCTCAAAATCTCCAGGCATGTGTTAAAGTAGAGAGAAATAACCACATTACTGATGTATCAGAGAGGACAGGACACCAGGGGTAAAGAGAAGACACAGGACACAAGACAAGTGTCACAATACTGATATTACTCTGCATGTTTGTACTGTGCATTTTAAAGAGCACCTATTGTCCGAATCACGTTTTTTTTTTTCATTTACCACGCGAACACATTGTATTGAACCAAATACACAAAATAACATTGTTTTTTAGCAATGAAATATGTGCAATTTAATTATGCTAGTTGTGGGACAGCTTGGGTTTTTGTGACATAAAATAAGCAATAATTTGTTTAAACAATTCACTGTAAGTCAGATATTAAATGCATTTGTAACACCACAAAAAAATTTGTTATTGACCACCCAAACAAATTTGAATGGTGAAAAAACGGCAAGTTAACAAAATAAGTTAAAATCTTGGAAAAACAGGCTGGATTCTCTGTTCTCAAATGCTGGGGGCGTGTCTGCGGTAAACGCTGAAACCACGCCCACTAACGGAAAAGCTGCAGTCTCTCTCAACTTTCAAATACAACTACAACCTAAATGAACGCTTGCGAATCTTGCGATTGTGTTAGAGGCGGGGCCTTGCTCGGGTGTGTTTAACATCAGAGTCTATGGGAATTGACTCCCTTTTGAAACCAGCATCTAGTGGCCAGTCAATGAATTGCAGTTTAAATCACTTCTGTGTTTATGACAGAGATCTTAAAGGTTGCCCCCTGGTTCAAACACTGGGTAAACGTGAATTTTGTATAATAGGTCCCAGTGGCGGGTCGTGACTGCTCAACCGAGGGGCCCTAATTCAAAATAAGTGTTTGGAGTCATGTGTGTGGTTCCTTTTTTCAAAATATGTGTTCTGCGCCTCGAGAGATCCTGTATGCATAATGTGTTTTGTCAAAATAGGTGCCTGCTGCACACGTGTCAAAACCGTTCATGATAAAAGAGATGCTCACATTCACAAAATACACGCAAGACACTCCCTTAACAGTAAACTCTGATTACGCATGAGATTATGCAAGTATTTGGCAAACGCGAGCGTCTCTTTTATTATAAACCCTTTAGATGCGTCTGCGGCAGGCACTTATTTTGAAATGGCACGTGATGCACATAGGATCTCTCAAGGCACAGAACACATATTTTGAAATTACAAACCACACACATGACGGGCTACATACAGGTTGTGACGAACTTCACATCGAGCGCCCTCGAAAAAGAAATCACCGGCTACCACTGATGGGCCTGCTTCAATGATGAATCCCTCAATATCAAAA